>JAYESA010000013.1:88099036-88101536 GCA_036927795.1 Iris macrosiphon | reverse complement strand
TCGATCTGCTCTATCCAGTCATCCACGTACAGGATCCCTTCTGTACCCCGGAACTCCTTGGGCCGCATCCTCTGAAAGTCAATGATACTACCCGGCCTCGGATGTTGTGCCTGATCTACTTATGGCTGAATCTGAGCCACTCTATCCACTGCCGTCATGGCCACCTGGTGGACGTTCTCAATGCCCAGCCTCATCACATCTACCTGACGGTGTTGTGCGTCTATCATCTCCCTGAAGAACGCAAACAACTACACAGCATCTACTGGTGCAGGAAGTGGTGGAGGAACCACCGGAACGACTGGGTAGTCCTCGGATCGACAGGTGGAGGAGGATCCCCGGGAGAAGCAGATGCTCCCTCAACCGCAGGAGTGGTGAGTGGAGCGGTAGCAGCTGCCTGAATACGAGCTGGATGAGAGGTAGCAGACCTCTCGGTAGCAACTGCTGGAACGGTATGACGAGATCTTATCTTAGGAGGCATCCTGAACACAGATCAAAAGAAGTCAATACGGTAAAAGATACGATATCATCAAAGAAGGACAGTAATATTTCAAAAGAAAACAATTTTAGAATAATTAGATTGAAATTATTCCTAGTCGTGATTGAGTACACTCTCATCCTAGATCCTATATCCTAGAGCAGGCTCGCAGCAGTACAACTAAGTTGTTGTACCACCATGATATCGTACTAATTATGAATCGAGACCAGCATGGGGCCGCCACCAAAAATGTGTCACGACCCACACCAGGAAAATCGGGCATGAGTCGTGGGTACGTCCAGCCTACGCCGCAGCATCGACGGTAGAACGCTGTCTAGGTCAACTATCTATATAACAATCTCACGCAATCAATATATAACCTGTCAAGATGTCAACTCCAAACGGAGGAGAAATATCATAATGATAATCACAAGTACTCAATCACGAATCTAAGCACGATAAGATAACAAAGAAGTCTAACAACTATAAAGCCGAACCAACAACAACTACTACAACAACCACAACATCAATAATAATAATACATTATCCTGAATAATATACAATACAAGGTCTCAATCCAAAACCGAAGACAAATCCGGGTACCAAAGGCTAATAAATACAGCAACAAGGTCCTAGTGATCCCGACTACCAACCCGAAAATTACTCCTAAACTAGAGGGTCCCTGTCTGCACCATCGACAGGCTCAGGTCCATAAAATGTCGGACACCACTCCTCCGGATACTCTGGAAAAATATGTCCAGTCAGGAATGGAGCAAGTACATCTCTAACAGCAGTTTCATTTAAATAATAAAAACTATAAAACAGTTATAGCAAGTAGCAAGGAGAATAAAATAAAGTATGGACAAGATATACAAATCATTGGTACATAAAGATAAAGATGCATAGATATCAGAAGCAAGATAGTAACAACTGTAAGGTACAAAAAAATCTAAACTAAGAGTAAGTCTGTGCACATGAACGTGTAGTGAGCCCAGCATGAAATACATGAAAAGAGTCAAGTCCAGAAACATGTAAGTGATACCAACAAGAAATGCAAGATAGTCCAGACTATAAAGAATAAACTTGGTGTCTTTAAAATACTTGTTTCTACATGTAAACGGCTAGGGGTAAGTACGGCTCACCGCGCACTGGGTGTGCGGCTGCTATCATTCCAGATTAGACTAGAGGAAGTGATTCCTGATGATTCCAGATGGGAATATTTACATGTCTACTCGAGTATTTCCCTGCCCCGACTAGTATAAGTGAATCCAAGACCCGACACGTAAATCAAGATGAGTCCAGCCTGAAACATGAGTGATGCCTATAGTGATGCCTGTTGGTAATGCCAGTAGTGATTCCAGAATAGAGGCCAGAAACATGAAATATACGTGTCGCAAGTAAATGAATCCAAAATACCAGTCAATGTCCCGTGTTGTGCCAGAATAATCAGATGATACTATACTAGAAGCTGAATCATAATAATCATCAGATAATAAAAACTATCATAGAATGTACTCGGCCTGACGTCCTAAGCAACTGGTGATCCAAACTGGTGTCGCAAGGACCTATTGCGAAAAGCAAGGTTAAATAGGTTTCTAATGAGTTAAACAGATATAAAATAATTAAAAATAGGCTTCTAGGTTCGTTCTAGGTCAAACGGATCAAACCGATGAAATCTTGGTCAAAAAGTCAACTCTTGGTCCAAAAAGTCAACCCTAGGTCAAAACTAGGTCAAAAGTTGACTTTGGCGGTCAACCGAGTCAACTATGGTCAAGTCTAGGTCAAACTAGGGTGCTCCTAAAATTCTAGCCAAAACTAGGTCATTAGGCTAATAAACCCTCAAACTCGCCTCCTTGAGATACCGGGATACCCTCGGTATCCGATACCTCACCCTACGCTATACGTCCCGTCTATACCCGCTAAAACCTATGCTAGCACGCGTAAATATATACACATATACATAAAAACCTATCTCTAAACTCAAATCTAGGCAATTGCTCAAAAACCCCGCTCGAAACTCAATAC